>JAKOGI010001928.1:0-47500 GCA_029747015.1 Carnegiea gigantea
ATAACAAATCCAAGTGTTGTAGTTGTGTTGTTGTTCTAAACAGGCTTTACCAACAGGGCCTTACTGCTGTTTTTCAATATATTAAAACTGCTTAACTAATGGTTTATCAAGAACAGGTACTCAAGTCAGCGATGTAAGAACAACCATGAGGAACAGGCTCTGTAAGGTGTTTGAAATATGTCCTGTGAAGTGTTTGAAGCATAGGATATAAGTGCAGCCGTGAGGAACAGGTTCTGTGAAGTGTTTGCAGCAGATTCGTCTTTCTATAAGATGACTACTGGTTACAACAAGATGTCTTGATTTGATTTGGTTTTACATTTTTAGACTCTTGTTAATATGCCAATCAGAAAGTCTTAACTTACCACTTACTTGAAACGGTTTTGTTTTCTTTTTGAAAATATTTCGAATCACCCGTCAGAACAATCTTGGAAATAGGGTGGTCAGCGTGTTTTCAGAATAAGCTGCAAAAAACAATTTTCCACGTTTTTTTTTTTCTTTTGGATTTTGAGCAGTTTCTCCAAGATTTGCAAGAAAGATTTCTCTATGGAGTATCTTACCCCTCATCCTAAAAACGGTTATCTAAATCTTAGGGGATTTGCAAAATCTTTTTTAATAAAAAGAATATCCAATTTTTGGCAAGTGGATAAGGTTGTTGAGAAAAATATGGGCTAGTTGCTGAAGAGCACCGCCTTATGCACACGGTTAAGGAAGTATTTCCAGCACATGTTATCTCATCTCTTGCAGCTAAAGGATTCTATATTCTCTAGGATTTTAGTTTCCAAAAATTTCAGAAATAGTTTTTCCATCCCTTGTGGGTAAAGGATTCTATATTCTTCAAATTTTTTAGTTTTCAAAAATTTGATGAATTGTTTTCCAAGCACTATAAAAGGCGGCTTCTTACAACCTTGGAGTAGCATCGGTTTTCAAAGAGAAAAATTCAGTGTTCATGAGCTTAAAAGTTTGAAAAGAAAACCGTGTCTAGTGAGTGAGTTATTTGAGCTTTCAAAGTTGGCATACTAGGATTTCATTGTACCCTATATTAGCTTAGTTGAGAAGCATTGTAATAGGGTGTTTTTCTTTATACTCTTCTTTCACAAAAGTGAGTAGAGTGTGTGTCCAAATCAAGGGGATTTTGGACGTGGGGTAACTTGTCTTAGGGAAGACGGTTACGTGTGTTACAATTTGTAACAAGGTGTGTTACTATTGTAACGTGATTAGCCCGTTTAGTGAAGTGTTTAAATCCTACACGAGGTAGGTCGTGGTTTTTCACCTCAGTTGGGCTAGAGGTGTTTTCCACGTAAAAATCCTGTGTCCATTATTTCCGCACTTAATTTTGTTAATTTTCGCTTCTGCACAACTTAGGAACAGTCTGTGCGAACAGGGTCTCAAGACTGTTTGCCAGCATATTGCGAAAATCGGACACCACAATTCACCCCCCTCTTGTGGTTGTGTACTCTCTAAATCAACAAGTAGTATCAGAGCAGGTTCTCCTTTGAAAGGCTAACACCTTGAGAGATCCTTGAAGATGAGTACCCCACAAGGCATGCTTGAAGGTCAATCCATAACTCGACCACCACACTTCAATGGCCAACACTATGGTTAGTGGAAGAATAGGATGGAAAACTACATCCAAGCCGAGGACTATGAGTTGTGGATGCTCATCAAGAATGGACCACTCATCCCAAAGAAAATAACTGAAGATGGAAAGTCAATCCCCAAGGAGCCTAAAGAATTCAATACTGAAGATTACAAAATGATGGAGAAGAATGCCAAAGCCAAGAAACTTCTATATTTCGGCCTAGGTCCTGATGAATATACTCGCATATCTGAATGTGAGTCGGCCAAGGAGATCTGGGATGCCTTGCAAATAGCTCACGAAGGGACCAATCATGTAAAGCAATCCCGGATTGAATTGCTTGTGAGAAAATACGAGCTGTTTAAGATGGGTGATCGTGAAAGTGTGATGGACATGTACACTCGCTTCACTCACATAACGAATGAGTTGAAATCCCTGGGAAAATCCTTCACCACCGAAGAATTAGTGAGGAAAATCCTAAGAATTTTACCTCATTCTTGGGAAGCGAAAGTCACGGCCATCCAAGAAGCTAAGGACATGAACAAGATCACCCTAGATGAGCTGATTGGCAACCTCCAAACGTATGAACTTAGGAAAAATTCTCAACAGAAAGATGAGACAAAGAGAGATTGAGGTCTTGCACTAAAGGCCTTAGAAGATGATTCTGCTTCTGATGAGGAGGAGATTGCCATGATCATCCAAAAGTTCAAGAAGTTCTTCAAGAAAGTCAAAGAAAATAGCAAAAGGAAGGACTTCAGCAAGGCCGGGAACACCTCTCGGGAACAGTTCTCTGGGTGTTTCAAGTGTGGCAAACTGGACCACATTGTGAGAAACTGCCCACTGCACAAGGAAGAACAAGAACTGGAACACCCTAGAAAACAGGGGAGGAAACAGGGTGTAAGCAGCTCAGCGAAAAGGTTCTCAAAAGCTATGCTCGCGGCCTGGTGAGACTCAAGCGAGGATGAGAAAGGGTCTGAAGCTGGGGAAGCTGATGTAGCACTCATGGCAAGAAGTGACACTGATTCAGATGATGGATCAACAGATAGTCTGACTCAACTCAAGAACAAGGTACGTGGTCTAAATAAATCAACTCTTGAGGAATTAGCGTACACTACTATGGATATATGTGCTGAATTAAAAAGGGATGTTTGAGATCTAGAACTTGAAAATGAAACCCTTAAATTGGAAAAACTTGAAGTTGACAAAGAGACTCTTGCCTTGCATGAAAACATCAATGTGCTTAAAGAAACTCTACTCATGAAAGAAGAGACTTGTTCTACTAAACTAACTGAGCTGGAAAAAGAATCCCTTGACTTAAAAGGTAAGGTCGAGTCCTTGCTTATAGAAAATAAAAGCTTGCTTGAGAAAATAAAACAAATAGAATCAGACCTTGCCACAAACAAGCTCTAGAACAGGTCCTCACAAGCACTTGAATGGTTAAACACCCATCATAGTCGAAATAGAAGAGGACTAGGTTTTGTACCTAAGATGAACACAGGAGATGTTGTGTTGAGGGGGAAGCGACACAAAAATGTTTATAAAGTGTGTATTTCTACTCTTCCCCAAAATAATTTGACTTGTTTGAGTGCTTTAAATGATGATGTTATGCTTTGGCACAAAAGACTAGGTCATGCAAGTTACTCACTATTGAACAAACTTGTAACCAAAGACTTAGTGGTTGGCTTACCTTCCATCAAATTCAATGATGACAAGGTATGTGATGCATGTGCCAAAGGCAAACAAGT
Source organism: Carnegiea gigantea (assembly GCA_029747015.1). Classification (NCBI taxonomy): domain Eukaryota; kingdom Viridiplantae; phylum Streptophyta; class Magnoliopsida; order Caryophyllales; family Cactaceae; genus Carnegiea; species Carnegiea gigantea. The sequence continues at coordinate 3,322 of JAKOGI010001928.1, forward strand.
CAGAAATTCATTTAAATCTAAAAGGTGTGTAAGCACTACACGACCTCTTGAATTGATCCATATGGATATATGTGGTCCAATGAGGATCATGAGCAGAGGTGATAAGAGGTATGTGCTTGTGATAGTGGATGACTACTCTCGTTTCACTTGGACCCTGTTTTTGGCTTCTAAAGATGAAACTTTTAAAACATTTCTTGCTTTCATTAAAAAGACTGAAAAGAGGGTAGGACAGTCTTTGGTATGCCTAAGGTCTGACCATGGTACAGAATTTGAAAATTTGAGCTTTATTGATTATTGTAATGAGCATGGTGTTGATCATAATTTTTCAGCTCCAAGAACACCCCAAAAGAACGGGGTGGTAGAACGCAAAAATCGCACTCTAGAGGACATGACTAGAACAATGCTTGTTGCTAGTGGTCTTCCTAGAAACTTTTGGGCTGAAGCTTTGAATACATCATGTTACATTATAAATAGATGCATGATCAGGCCTATTCTTAACAAAACTCCTTATGAACTTTTCAAGGGAAGAAAACCTAATATTATGCATTTGAGAGTTTTTGGTTGTAAATGTTATGCGCATAATAATGGAAAAGATGCCTTAGGGAAATTCGATCCAAGGAGTGATGAAGCAATATTCCTTGGTTACTCCTCGCATAGTAAAGCATACAAAGTGTTTAATAAGAGAACCTTGTGTGTTGAGGAAAGTATGCATGTGCTTTTTGATGAAACTAACTCTCTAAGTGAGAATGATGCACAGGAGGAAGACCTCGAACTAGGTCTTGTTAGAAAAGACGTGTTGTTTCAAGATGATCAAGGTAAGGATCAACCTGAGAGATCAAGGCCTGAAGCTGTTCTTCAGGAAGGTAAGCAAGGTATGAACCAAACAGGGGGAAACAGGGTGGAACCCTGTTCGGGACAACATCAGCCGAACCCTTCTGAGATAATTTCAGGAACAAGCTCCCAAACAGGCTTAGGAACAGGTTCTGAACTTGTTTCACTGAGTATTCCAGCTAGGATGGAGAGCGAGTCTGTGAACCCACTTTCACCACGATCATGAAAATACCAAAGTTCACATCCTCTTGATCAAATTTTGTCTGATATTAATGCAGGAGTTCAAACTAGATCTAGACTCAAAAATTTCTGAGCTTTCTATGCTTTTCTCTCAAAAATTGAGCCTAAGAATATTAATGAAGCCCTTGCAGATTCAGATTGGGTCACTCCTATACCTAACGGCTAGTAGACCTGACATTGTCTTCAGTGTAGGTCTATATGCACGTTTTCAGTCTAACCCTAAAGAAACTCATCTTAAGGCTGTAAAAAGATTTTAAGATACTTAAAACATACACCTGATCTAGCCTTATGGTATCCTAGAGGTTGCAACTTTGATCTTGTTGGGTATGCTGATGCTAATTATGCAGGTTTCTTGGTTGATAGAAAAAGCACTTCAGGTATGGCTCACTTTCTTGGATCTTGTTTGGTATCTTGGGCAACCAAGAAACAACTCTCTGTTGCCTTGTCCACAGCAGAAGCTGAGTATGTGGCAGCTGCATCTTGTTGTGCTCAGTTATTATGGATAAGACAACAACTCAAGGACTTTTGTGTTGACATAGGATGCATTCCTATTTATTGTGACAATACAAGTGCAATTAACATTGTCAAAAATCCATGTCAACACAAAAGAACAAAACATATTGACATTCGACATCATTTTCTAAGAGACAATATTGAAAAAGGAGTGATCTCAATGAATTTTTGTGCCACTGAAAATCAAATTGCTAATATATTCACAAAAGCATTGAGTAGAGAACAATTTGAAAGGAATAGACTCGAACTAAGCTTAATTAGAACAACCTGACCAACCTGTTCTCTCGCCCTATTTGCAAAATTTAAAAGTTACGAGTACAACATGTTAAATTTTTGTTTGTAATCAACTTCTGTGCTATGTTTAGCATATGTGAGGTTTGCAACTTGCTGACACTCGTTGACGTCTAATGAGATTGCCCTTATTGTCCCATGTTACCGAGCAAGTAACCTCAAGAACAAGCACCAGGAACAGGTACGCCTCTTTTTTGTCAAATATGTGCAACAAATTGAAAATTGCTAATCTCTTCCCGAGGCGTGCGCGACCTAAATAAATGCAAAAGCCCGTTGCAAAACGGGCAAAATCTTTTAAAGATTTCGCATGTCTCTCTCTCTTTAAAGCTCTCTTGCTCAATCTCTCACCTCCACCGAAACTCTCTTGCTCTGAAACTCTATTCAAGAAACCCTAATCTCTCTCCATCCTCTGAAAAATGGCGTCTCCCATTAGCTCCGAGAGCTCCTCGACCTTGACACAGGGCAATCAGACACAGGGCACAGCCTTGCAAATAGCCACAGCCTAATTTACGCCTACACAATTTCTGACGGCCCTCATGGAAGGTAAAACTATTGAACCTTCTCGACCCATTGTCTATAAACCTTTTGGGTTTTTGAAAAGCATCAACTTTAGAATAGTGAATCTAAAATTGGAAGACATCCCTTACAAATTTGGGTGGGATTTGATTTTGTTTGGAGAAACGTGGGCATGTCAACCCCAAGAACCTGTTGGGGCATCTGAAAGAGAAATTGGGCCTTTAGATGAAATCTTTCTGTTTGATCATGGACTAGATGATATCAGTTCGCTTGGGCTGTTTCCAGAGCAGGAAACAGGGCCAGAAATAGGGTCTGAGGTTTTTAGGGATGACCTAGGGGAGGATTTGTCAAAAGAAGAAGGGGGAAGTAGTGGTCAAATGGAGGAGTCTCCTGTGAAGCCTGAACAAGGCACACCGGTACCACCAACCGGTGAGAAACGTAAACGATACAAAATTGTGGCTCGGCGTACTAGAATGCCAAGAACACGACCACCATCAAGGCCTAAAAGCGGCCATACTGAAGAACCCTCAAAAAGTGAAACCCCCGTCAAACCAAAACCACAAATCCCCTCTTCGGCCAAACCTACAACCAGGCCAACTCGAAAATCAGCCCGAATTGCTTTCCACTCCACACCTCATCCTGCCAAACAGTCATCCCCTGTTGTTGAGGAAATTGATTCCTCCTCTGAGCCTTCATCAGATAGCGACCCTGAGAACACCACCTTCAAACAGGGCACTCCCGTGTTCTCAGAGTCCTCAGAGGATAAGCCTCTGCCTGCACCAAAATCGACCTCCACTTTACCCTCCAAACCATCACCCCTCAAAACTCCCAAGAGAAAAGCCTCCCTCAAACACGCCTCCACGCAAGCCCCTCCTACTGAGCCCCAACCTAAGAGAGCCAAGAAGTCTACCCCGTCTGCCATTTCAGCCAAACTGACCCAATTGCTTCAGAGACGGGTCGTCAGGGGCAAAATTATCAAGGTAAAATATTTTGAGGAACAGGATCTGGGGATGTTTCTGCACAAGCTGCGTGCACAGGGGTGATATGAGCTGTTTACAAACACCCAGCTGGGGTGTTCTGTACCTGAGTTGGCAGAGTTATATGCCAACTGCACTGTTACCGAGGGAGTGGTGACAAGTATTATTAATGGGCAACAGCTTCGCTTTGATGTGAAGATATCAGGGAAAATTCTGGGGATTCCCTCCACAGGCTTTGATATATATGTGAGAGAAGACAAGACTATTCTAGGGACAGCCAGGCTGCTGAAGCTCTCCCAGAAATTTAGCCAGCAACCAAGCCTGCAAACACCCAAGTCAGTAAAGAAAGGGGACATGACATCGCTCCATCAATTGATATTCTGGTTTATCATCAAGAATGTCATCCCCAGGGGCCAGGGTCGCAATCTTGCTGATGCCATAGATCAATGTTTGATGGATCTGATGGACAAGGAAGAGCAAATCAACCTTCCTGCCATCATGATTCGCCACATAGCAAGAATTGCAAACACCTCCAGGGAACATGACCTGGGATACGGCTTCTTCCTGACTAGTGTGTTTGAGCACTTTGGGGTGACTCTACAGAAGAAGGTGGGAGCTTAGTTCATCGAAGAGATTGGGAGTAACACCCTTATGGGTTGTGGGTATGCTTTGATTGAGGGGTGTGCCTCAGAACAGGAGACCAGAACAACCCGTCCTCCTGTTCCTGGCAGTTCCTCAGTCAAGCTTGAGGCTGCTTTGGAAGAAAACGCTCGACTCAGTGCTGAGCTTACTGCGGTAAAGGCTGCCCTGGACAAGGAAAAGGCTCTCAATGCAAAACGCCATGAAGATATCCTCGCCCTTCTCTCTTCCCTCTTAGCAAAATTTTCCTCTCCTGCTCTCTGATCAACCCCCATCTGTTGTTCTCATAGCCTGTTCTCACCTCTCTTGGTTATCCTCTCTTGCTAGTTTGTACGTCTGTTGCACTCGTTTGGTGAATGACAGGTTATCTTATTTTTAATTGGCTTTACCTTACTTGCTTTTGTTGCGAATTGCTTGTGTGTGACTAGGATGGCCAATCTCATTACCGTACCAACACACTTAAGTGTATCGCCTGTTGACTTTCCTCCATTACCCAAGTGGTGGTGATAGCAAACACCCTATGTTTGACTGTTCGCCCCTACTTTTTAATGATGCCAACAGGGGGAAGATAGGTTGACCAACATTGTTTTAGTTTTGCCATGGACGAGTTAAATTTCTTACACTTTTTCGATACTGACTGCTTCATGTGAATTGTCGGTCCTATAAATAATTGGCACTAATCACTTCAATTGTCCTTGAAAGTCAATATGGTCACTTGGTTTGTCATCATCAAAAGGGGGAATTTGTTAGAATGTATAAGGTTTTGATGATAACAAATCCAAGTGTTGTAGTTGTGTTGTTGTTCCAAACAGGCTTTACCAACAGGGCCTTACTGCTGTTTTTCAATATATTAAAACTGCTTGACTAATGGTTTATCAAGAACAGGTACTCAAGTCAGCGATGTAAGAACAACCATGAGGAACAGGCTCTGTAAGGTGTTTGAAACATGTCCTGTGAAGTGTTTGAAGCATAGGATATAAGTGCAGCCGTGAGGAACAGGTTCTGTGAAGTGTTTGCAGCAGATTCGTCTCTCTACAAGATGACTAGTGGTTACAACAAGATGTCTTGATTTGATTTGGTTTTATATTTTTAGACTCTTGTTAATATGCCAATCAGAAAGTCTTAGCTTACCACTTACTTGAAACGGTTTTGTTTTCTTTTTGAAAATATTTCGGATCACCCTTCAGAACAATCCTGGAAACAGGGTGGTCAGCGTGTTTCCAGAATAAGCTGCGAAAAACCATTTTCCACGTTTTTTTTTTTTTTCTTTTGGATTTTGAGCAGTTTCTCCAAGATTTGCAAGAAAGATTTCTCTATGGAGTATCTTACCCCTCACCCTAAAAATGGTTATCTAAATCTTAGGGGATTTGCAAAATCTTTTTTAATAAAAAGAATATCCAATTTTTAGCAAGTGGATAAGGTTGTTGAGAAAAATATGGGCTAGTTGCTGAAGAGCACCGCCTTATGCACACGGTTAAGGAAGTGTTTTCAGCACATGTTATCTCATCTCTTGCAGCTACAGGATTCTATATTCTCTAGGATTTTAGTTTCCAAAAATTTCAAAAATAGATTTTTGCATCCCTTGTGGTTAAAGGATTCTATAATCTTCAGGAATTTTAGTTTCCAAAAATTTGAGGAAATTGTTTTACTAAGTGCTATATAAGGTCGCTTCTTACAACCTTAGTAGCATCGGTTTTCAAAAAGAAAAATTCAGTGTTCATGAGCTTAAAAGTTTGAAAAGAAAACCGTGTCTAGTGAGTGAGTTATTTGAGCTTTCAAAGTTGGCATACTAGGATTTCATTGTACCCTATATTAACTTAGTTGAGAAGCATTGTAATAGGGTGTTTTTCTTTATACTCTTCTTTCACAAAAGTGAGTAGATTGTGTGTCCAAATCAAGGGGATTTTGGACGTGGGGTAACTTGTCTTAGGGAAGACGGTTACTTGTGTTACAATTTGTAACAAGTTGTGTTACTATTGTAACGTGATTAGCCCATTTAGTGAAGTGTTTAAATCCTACACGAGGTAGGTCGTGGTTTTTCACCTCAATTGGGCTAGAGGTGTTTTCCACGTAAAAATCCTGCGTCCATTATTTCCGCACTTAATTTTGTTGAATTTTCGCTTCTGCACAACTCAGAAACAGTCTGTGCGAATAGGGTCTCAAGACTGTTTGCCAGCATATTGCGAAAGTCGGACACCACAATTTACCCCCCTCTTGTGGTTGTGTACTCTCTAAATCAACACATACAGTTGGGCTAGTCTTTCAACTCCCCAAGTATCCTTAATTGGTAGGAAATGAGCCGATTTCGTGAGTCGATCAACTATGACCCAGATAACATTCTTTTTCGAGGCAGAAAGGGATAAACCCATAACAAAGTCCATTGAGATCGAATCCCACTTCCACGTGAAAATTTCTAAGGGTCGTAGTTCCCCCACAAAACGTTGATGCTCTTCTTTAACTTTTTGACAAATTAGACACTTATCCACATATTCTGCAACGTCATTCTTCATATTATTCCATGAAAAATATTATCTCAGATCTCTGTACATCTTGGTGCCTCCTGGATGCACTGAATAACGAGTATTGTGAGCCTCTTCCAGGATGTGCTTTCTTAATTCCCTATTTTTGGGCACACATAGGCGATTCTGGAACCGCAGAGTCCCATCCTCGTGCACTACAAATCCCGGAGACTTCCCTTTCTCTAAATTTTGCTTTATTCTTTGGAGTTCGGGATCACTTTCCTGGTTCAGTTGAATTTCTTTCACTAAGGAAGACTATACAGTAAGTGCTGATAATTGAGCATTCGCTTGCCCGTGGGACACCAATTGAATCCCGAAGTCCTCAAGTTCTCTTAAGAGATTCAATTAAGTAATAACCACAGTGTTCGAGCTATGTTACGCCTTCCTACTCAGGGCGTTCGCCACCGCATTTGCTTTACCTGGATGATATTAAATCTGTAAATCATAGTCTTTAAGGAGCTCAAGCTAACGTCGTTGTCTCAAATTGAGCTCCTTCTGTGTGAAGATATACTTTAGACTTTGATTATCAGTATAGATCTTGCATGATACCCCATATAGATAATGTCTCCAAATTTTCAATGTAAAGACCACGGCTGCTAACTCCAGGTCATGGATAGAGTAGTTTTTCTCATATGGCTTGAGTCATCGAGAGGCATGAGCTACTACTTTGTTCTCCTGCATTAGTACGCACCCTAGACCCTTGTAACAGCCCCAGCCCCTAGGCTAGAAGCGTTACGCTTTCCTAACTTCTTACTTAATTCCTGGGACGAAACGGACAGAGTTCCCCCTAAAAACTGACCATTTCCAGGCTAAAAGCCTTACAATAAGTCCCTGTAAATCAACGGAAGCGCAAAACATTTAAAACATAGCTCAACGGCCACACGCCGGAGTTCATAACTCAATGAGCCACTCGCTCGGAGTACACCAACCAGATTGATTCATGAATAAAGAAGAAAAGGAAGATACAACTCATCGGTTATCAAAACCGGAGTATTAATATTTTCATCCCAAAACATAGCTAAATTAAACCAAGAAGACATCTAACTAACTTGATGGTTGGCTCAAGCGGCCATACAGACCGACCTTTATACCATATACATTACATGAACTAGAATAATCGTTTACAGACCTTTATAAACTAAGAGTAAATTACATGACTTCATCAAACACGTAAGATCCGTTCAAATGAGCACACACGACGCTTTATAAGCAACAATAGGTTCCTTCTGGACTTATCTGACTCAACTTCTTCCTGTCAGAAAAAAACCTGGGGAAAAGGGGAAAGAGTAGTGGGATGAGCAACCACACGCTCAGCGAGTGTCCCCCAACCCCCTTAAAACCAAAACCGTTGCAGGCAATACTATCTTTACTAGTCACATATCACATTTCCATATTTTACTATCATAATAGATATTCATAGAACCTTTATGGGAGGATCACTAAACATAGACTTCACTTCGACCACTCAATCATATTTCTACGTTCCTCAACGACGGAGTTCTTTACTAGCAAACAGTTAGGCACGTGAGTAAGCATCGAAGGCTCAGTATAAGGATCTTTTCTTTTCATAACATAACTTCCTAACACCCCATTTAAACTACACATGAACCCTCAATCATATGATGTGTATATAAGGTTATCCCTTTTCATAAATACACTTTTCTTGGCATTTCATTCATATAATGTACATATCACACACATAAACACATATCAAGCATTTAAGTATCTTTAAACATCATATTAAGCTAAATGACACCCTCGCATGCTATTCACATATCAACGTTCATTCTTTTAGGAAGAGACGCCTTCATTCATGGAATTTTTAACGTGCTATAACTTTCTTTCTCATCTCATACACTTTAAATCAAACAGATTTGCTATGGATAAGAATGATGCCGCATAAGATTAGAATCCATGTTCAACCATACTTAAGAATCATTGATAATGCATCCATTGAAAGCTTTCCTTTAATACAGAGGCTAAGAATCCACATTCAAACATGCTTAAGGATCATTTCATAACTCATTCATTGAAAGCTTTCTTTCTTTCGTTGAAAACGTTTTCTTAGTCTTCAAAGGAAGTTTCATTTCGTTTGGTCGTGTAACGACCCTTATAAGCTTTTCATACATCATTCCATATAGCCTTTTGGGCCCATAAAAGAACTTCCTTTCCTTTTTAATCGTTTAAAAATGGCAAAGGGCCAATTGCTTTTCTTAACTTAGTACGAAAGTACTTCTGGCATAAGATCATTATAGGGTGATTATTGGGTGAGAACTATTCTCGACCCCATAGTGAGATCTAACGCTTACGCTTAAGCTCTTACTCCCGGGATGGCTACATATAACATATCGGACCATTACATTAGCCCTCGTCGGGGCCTCTAGGGTTTATCTGGACTTATCTCCTAGGCTAACATTATTTACATCATATCATATTGTCCGCAGCACATTATCGTAGCCACTTAAAGCGTATCGGCCATAACGGCTAGTAATTTTCCGTTTCAAATAATAAAATCATTCAACGTATAATTCCCACCTCCCTTTTGTTAAAAACGTTTTAGGGATTCCTCCCAAACACTATTTCAATAGCTAAAATAGGCCATAGCTCGTTACTAGACATGGCTATTATTCATTTAAAACACATGAAGAGTCATTTGCTAAAACATCACCCTTCCACACACATGTTACATTTTAAATATACAAGGAAAAGGGTATACACATATCACATTTAAACACTTCATAATCATTTCAACACAATGAGCCACACATGGCCTCGCAATCCACACGATTGCGGTCAATTCACAACCCAGTCTCCCTCCTTACTTGCACCGTACCACAAGACCTCGAACGCTCATAATTCTTTCCTCAAACCATCCAACTACCAACTCGATTCATCGATTTATTAATCGCAACATATTATCATATTACCTTATGTAAAAGGGAGGGAAGATTAGGCCCTTACCTGAGCAACCAGCATCATTCAGCAAAGCGTTACAACAAGCGTGCATATAGCCACATTTATTCATAATTCGACAATACTTTATTCAGTAAATCAAACATAATTCGATTCTAAACATATACGTTGCATTTCAAAGTAACTTCCCTAAGCATGAATGTTCTAAAAAGGGTTCGAATGAAAGCTAAACATATTTCAATAGCTTCGAATTTAATTCGTTTACATGCGTTAGCCGGTTTAACTCGAATCGAAAATAAATATGTTTATATAACTTCGAGATTAATTCATTTAACATGCATTGGCTAAACTACTTGATTCGGAGCCACACACCCTTCATTTACCTCGAAAATTAGCTCATTTGCATGCATTGGTTAATTAATTCGAATGGAAGCTAAATACATTAAAAGAACTTCGATTTTAATCCTTTCTCATATATTAGCTAAATAACTTGAATAGAAGCTAAGCACGTTAACACAACTTCGATTTTAATTCTTTTTCACACGTTATCTTATTAACTTGAATCGATGCTAAACACGTTAATATAATTTTGTTTTTAATTCTTTTTCACATGTTAACTCATTAACTTGAATCGATGCTAAGCACGTTGATACAACTTCGTTTTTAATTCTTTTTCATGCATTAACTCCTCAACTTGAATCGAAGCTAAACACGTTAATATAACTTCAAATTAACAGTTCACGTATGGTTTTCATTCATGGACTCGAATCAAGGCTAAATGCACATAATTTGCATCGATTAACAATTTCAGGCATAAATCAACCAAATGAATCGAACCTAAGCATGGACAGCTCATTTCTTGACATTTCTAACGAATTTAACAAACCCTAACTTGACATGCAACATCAATATGCTGAAAATTAACTTCGAAAATAGTAATAACTTAGGAGGCGAGAACACCCACCTAGGCTCCAAGCTAAGGACCCGTTCTAAGGGCTTTTGAGCTCGATTGGGATGCTAAAAAAACCTCAATTCTCGATTCAATTAGCCCTAAACGCACACCCAAACGCTGAGGTCGAAACCCTAGCCTGACACCGATCCGAATCCGTCCTTCCCAAGCCAGAATCTGCTGCTGCTCGTGGCGGTTTCGGCCTGCCGTGGTGGACGCCGGAACGACGCCCACTGTCGACCCTCACCTTCGACCTCCAACCTCGCTGATATCCTCTCTCAATCTCGCTCGGTCTCTCTCTCTCTCTCTTTGTCGTTCTCCGCTCGTCGGCAGGGCCTGGTCGCCACCGCTAGGCCGTCGCCGTCGCCGTTGTCGTCGTCGGCCAGCCTCCTTCACCCCCCCATCGCTCAGCCTCTCTCTCTCTCTCTCTCCTCTCCCGTGAGGTTCGTGGGGCAGGGGCAGAGAACCCCCCCTCATCGCGCCTTTCTCAAAGAGAAGGGGGCTCGGCCCCTCTTTGCTCTCTTTTTTTTTGGTTAATAACTCAATCAACTAAAATCGCCTGTCTAATTTCTAATCTCGTACTTCACAACCTATACCGAATCGATAATGCGACCCTTCGTCGATTATTCCATCTCAAAAACGTCTAGGTCCAATTCAATAAACCACAAACTAATTCTAACGTTGAAAACCTTATCGTTTTCGGGAAACGACTAAATAAATCGAATAACGACTAAATTAAACTATTGATATAATTTAAAGGCATAAATGGCACGAATTGACTTTGAAATCAATAATAGCAATAATAATCTCGTCTTTAATGAAATTATAATTCTCAAAAGCACATCGATAATAATTTAACTCATGTAGTTACTAAAAATACGAATTTAGAACGTAAGAAGGAAATTTAGTTAGCTTAACGGAAATCGAAAATGCGGGGTCTTACAACCGTTCTTCGATACGTCACTATAAACTGTATACTCCTTCTCTTCCATTGGTAACGTTAGAATTGGGGCGGTAGTTAGTCGCTGCCTTAGCTCTTGGAAAGCTTTCTCACATCTTTCAGTCCACTCGAACTTATTCACCTTTTTCAGTAGATTGGTCAGTGGTGAAGCTATTTTCGAAAAGTCTTTAACAAATCTTCGATAGTAGCCTGCTAAACCCAGAAAGCTTCTAATATCCGTGACATTGGTAGGCCTTGGCCATTCTGTGATTGCTTTCACCTTCCGGGGGTCGACTTTGATTCCTTCTTTTGTAACCACATGTCCTAAAAATACCACTTCCTCCAACCAAAATTCACATTTCTTTAATTTGCCATAGACTTGATGTTCCCTCAAAGTTTGCAATGCTATCCGCAATTCATCAGCATGTTCCTCCTTGTCCCTAGAATAGATAAGGATATCATCTATGAACACTACTACAAACTTGTCTAAATAAGGTCTGAAAACCCTATTCATATGGTCCATGAAAGCTGCAAGAGCATTAGTGAGACCAAAAGGCATCATTGTGAACTCATGGTAACCATACCTGGTCCTAAACGCTGTCTTAGGAATGTCCTCAGGCTTAATCCTAAGTTGATGGTACCCTGACCTCAAATCAATCTTAGAGAATACTCCTGCTCCTTGGAGTTGATCAAACAAGTCATCTATTCGCGGCAGAGGGTATTTCTTTTTGATGGTAATCTTGTTCAACTCCCTGTAGTCGATGCATAACCTTAAGGTTTCATCCTTCTTCTTGATAAACAATATTGGGGCGCCCCATGGTGACACACTTGACCTAATAAAGCCCTTCTGTAACAACTCATCTAGCTGAATCTTTAGTCCTTAAGCTTAGTTAAGGCCATACGATACGGGGCTTTAGAAACAGGTTAAGCTCCAGGAAGTAATTCGATTCCAAAATTAATTTCCCTCTGCGGGGGTAGTCCTGGTAACTCCCTAGGGAAAACATTTTCAAATTCACAAACTACAGGTATATTTGCTGCTTCCTCTGCTTTTGTTTGGGTGTCAATAGCATAACACCAATATCCAATACACCCCTGACATAATAGTTTACTTACTTTCATAGCAGAAATCAAAGAACAAGATTTTGCCTCTCTTGGTCCATAAAAACACACTTTTCTCCTGTTTTTATCTTTTAAGATAACCTTAAGATCTTCACAGTCAATTTAGGCTCCATATGTGTGCAACCAATTCATCCCCAAGATGATATCAAAATCAGACAAGTCAAATTGAATCAAATCTACAGGGAAAGTAGTTTCACCAATGATGATGGGGACAAGTTCATAGGAGAGGGGGCACTCAATCATAGAATTGTTTGGTAGCTTAATTCTCTAATTGATTTCTATCCTCCTATTCTCCAGGCTCAATTGTATAGCAGATCGGATAGATATAAAAGAATGAGTGGTGCCCGAATCAAATAATACACAAAATGGCTTTGAATTTAAAAAGAGAATTCCAGTAACTACCGTACCAACGGTAGCAGCTTCCTTTTTGTTCATCACAAATGCCCTTCCTGCAACTGCGGGCCTTGCAGGTGGGGGTCCCTGGTGGGGCGGAGCCAAGGGTTTTGCTGCGCTCTTGTCTACAGCTTTCAGTCATCGGGGGCATCCAGCGATGAGGTGTTCAAGACTTCCACACCACAGGCATTTGTTGGTGCCAACTCGGCATTCAGGCGTGGTGTGATTTGTTCTTCCACACTTCGCACAGGGCACTGTCGAGCCCACAGGATAGCTCTTAGAGGAAACAGGAGTAGGTTTCTTCTGGTTCTGATTCACACTTTCACTCAGAGTCCCCCGCTCAAACCCCTTTCTCTTGTGGTTGATTGGATTCAGAGCTCTCAACTCTGTCTTCACTCGTTCCACTTCAGTTGCTCGTTCATATAGTTCTCGATAAGTCAAAATTGGTTGCCCAGCTAGCTGATTCTGGATGTAGAAGGCCAAGCCTTCCTCAAACCTGCTCATCTTTAATCTTTTAGATGACACAAATTTAGGGACAAACTTAGATAGTTCGGTGAACTTACTAGCATACTGCATCATTGACATGCTACTGCTCATTTTCAACTCCATAAATTCTTTCTCCTTTTGCTTTTGCACCACGGCTGGGTAAAATTTCGCCCTCAATTCTGCTAAGAATTTATTCCAGGTGAATTCAGGCCCTATGAGCTTATCCTTCACAGCATTCCACCAAATGTCAGCTTCACCTGACAAATAATATGTCCTAATGTTCATTTTCTTTTCCTCTGGTACCTTAACTACTGTAAAAATTTTCTCCATTCCCCTTATCCATTCCTCCAGTACTACTGGATCATAAGATCCATCATAAACTTTAGGGATGCGCCATGCTACCCTATCTGCCAATTTATCCTCTTTAGGAGGGGTTTCAGCAGGTACCTGAGGAATCCCCTTCATCAATTCAGCAACTAAGGTTGGCCAATAACTCGGGTTGCCTGAGTTGCCAGCTAATTCAGAGGGCAATGGTGGCGCGTCACCATGTTGTGGCTCCTGGCAAGAGGCTTGATCACCTGATCCCTAGCCTTGTTCCATATTGTCCTCTACATGAACCTCCATGTTGTTGTGCACTAACTGGGACATTCTAATCATACATTAAATGAAGCAATTCAAACACTGGAACCTCTAGACATATAAGATAAACATGCCTAATAAATATATAGGAGATGGCTCGAAGATTATTTCATAACTCAAAGAATCATCATTTCATTTCAAAACGGTTTACTTACATACATAGTTGCTGATTTATATACATAAGCAACAAAAGCATATTACACCTAGCTGAGTAAGCAAGACTAACACTGACTCCTACCCTTTCACTAAAGACTAAATAGCCCCTAGGTGCTAGGTCCGTCACATAACCAAAAAGAGGTACGGACCATGTCATAGCGGTCGGAGAGGATTGGACTAACTATATACAATGTCCGATGCCCCACAAAATATAATTATCCAACCCAACCAAACCATATCTACATACAGGGCTCAAAATGAAAACCACTATAGTAGCCCCTAGAACCACCTAACGATCCCTAGATGGATCGTCATCTGGGTCAGACTCATCATTAAGTTCTTCACCTGAATCAAAGCTACTCGTAGATGTCTCTGACTCGGCATTATCGACCTCCTGTTGAACTTATGGCTCATGCTCCTCCTCTAAGTCTACCATCAACTCGTCCACCTCTTGTTCCCCTTACTGCTCTATCCCCATCTCATCACTGTCTTGATCCTCCTCGGGATCATCCTCTTCTGGATCGTCCTCCTCTCCCTGGTGGTCCTCATCCCCAGAACTAGAACTAATCACCACTACGTCTGGGGTATCGGGGATGTCTATCACCACGTAAGCCTCCGCAGGGCTATCAGGCATTAGTGGAGTGTCTGGTGCAGGAGGGATGGGTGGCCCCTGTGCTGGTGTTAGCAGGGAGGGTGGCCCCTGTGCTGGTGCTGGGGCTACAGGTGGGGGATGGACCTGATGTAGGGGAAAGACGTGCTGAAGAGTTTCCATAGTAATTCCCCTCAATTCAAACTCCTCTCTCAACAACAGCTCTGTAGTGAGAGTCGCCCAAGCCCTCTGAGCCTAAAACCTAGGCCCATCCAAGCCTGGGTTCCCTGTCATCATAAAGTCGTGATAACGATGCCTGAACTCCACCCACGGACCAACCAGGGGTAAGGACCAAAGCAGTCGCTGTGCACGGACCGTAATACGGTGGAACTCAGAGTAGGGGTCCTATGCATATGCCTCTATACTCATATGTAGCAACACAATGTGAGCAATCATAGATCCACCCGGCAACATGTTAATGCCATAAGGATCCATCTAACAAAGAAAACACATATGTGAGAGGCAGACATAACCATAAATAAGGAACATGCAAATGGAAGCAACTTGCATTCTCCTAATATCGTTACTACACTCCTAATATCACTCTAGCAGTATATGATAGCCCCTCACGACAACCACTCTCACCCTATAGTTTCTAACTCTACTTTCCTCAAGAAAATTTCAACCTGGCTCTGATACCAATTCTGTAACGCTCCAAATATACATGATTCATTGCCTGCATTCACCTACTTGCATTTACCTACTTAAGGTTATCAATAAGATATAATAACTCAATGAACGGAGCGTTACCGCCGTCCACAAAGGACAAGGCTTCCGTTATACATGAAAACTTGTCACAAACCAAAGGTTACCCTATAAAGGGGCATTCACCATCATAATCACTCAAACCATTTATTTATATATAGAAATGGATCTACATCCCAAGGGTTACACCAGATACATAACTTGGCCCAAAAAAATACAGTTGTGGTACCAAAATACATAATTCAGTTCAAATATACAGTTGAAACTCCAAAATACATCACAATATGCTAAGATAGCATCTTAGCTCTCCCACACCGCCAATCACATGGAAGGTCCCGTCTCAGTTATCACCTTCGGCCTCTCTGCCCGCCTGAGGGCGGTTCACTGAACATTTTTCTAAAACAAAACATAAAAATATTTCGAACTATGAGCCAAAGCTCAGCACATGCATCCCTGTACTGATAAAAATTCACTGAAGAGTTATTTAGGCCCGCTTGTAATTCATTTTAATTGAAAACAGGAAATGAGATGCATATGAAATTAATAAACATATTTTAGGGTCGGACTATTACAATGTGTGTGTCTCTGTGTGTGTGTGTGTGTGTGTGTGTGTGTGTACAGACATATATATATATGTGTGTGTATATATATATATGTGTGTGTGTGTGTGTGATGTATGTGTACGTGTATGTGGTGTGTGTGTGTGTGTGCATATATGTATATGTATGTATGTATGTATGTATACATAGATATATATATATATATATATATATATGAGATATTATATATATTATATATA
The DNA here is from genome assembly GCA_029747015.1 of Carnegiea gigantea. NCBI lineage: Eukaryota > Viridiplantae > Streptophyta > Magnoliopsida > Caryophyllales > Cactaceae > Carnegiea > Carnegiea gigantea. Next base: position 19,596 of record JAKOGI010001928.1, read on the forward strand.
TATATATATATAATATATATGTTATATACTATGTGGTAATATGTGTAATTCATATATATATAGAGATTACGTGAGCTAGTATATATTTGTTTTATATAATCTAATGTACTCCATTTATGTCTACTTATAGATATTAGTATATATATATATATATATATATATATATATATATATATATATATATATATATATATATATATATATATATATATATATATATGTATATGTACTATGTGTGTATATATGTGTAATTCATATTGTTGCTTACATGATATGGTATTGCTTACGGTTGAGCTATATAAATTTGTTTTATATAATCTTAATGTAATCCACTTTCATGTCTACTTAATTAATCAATATTATATAATTATGTTTTATATAATGATATGTGAATAGTTATAATAAGATATTTTCATGTGTTACGTGATATTTGAAAAGTTATGCTAATTTTTCTAACATCATTAAAGGGTTATTCTATGAATATATTTAATTAATGTGCAACTTCATAAATTATGAACATTCCTGGTTCAATTTTTTGTGGTGATTACGAGCTTAGCGAATTTTTCAAACTTATGACATGAATGATGAACCTTTTTAATAATATAATTATATATAGTGTGCTTAATGTTATTTTTTTCTTTGAATATATACTGGTAGATATGGTATCAAAGAACATGGTTGGTGATCTCTCCAACTATAAGAAATTAGGTGACACTAAATATGACATTTAGCATGCGAAGATTTGGGATCTTTTTAATGAGCGCAAGGTTGTGGGAACCTTGTCAACCATTTTATCAAAGCCTGAAGATATTACTGGCAACGGTGTGGGAACCGTGACAACTATTTTGTGGAAGCCTAAAGATGCTATTAACCTATAACATTAGGAGAATCTTAAGGCATAAGAAGATTGGCTCAAAAAGGTGCACGTTGCACACTATACTATGTTGTATTGCATACATGATGATCTCACAGGAGAGTTCGATATATAATCACTTTCAAGAATATGTGGGAGAAGCTTTAGATCAAATTAGACCAAATATCCACTACAAGTCTTTGTAGCTAAGCATTTGAAGTGGATACAATATACTATTGACTGTAGTTGTAGTATAGCAGAACACCATCGATTTTCGAACCATATGCACCATGGCTGGCGATGTAAATTTGCAAGCGTGAAATCTCTTAGGCCCTATTTGGTATGAAAAATTAGAATGGAATCAAAACTTGATAGTTAGAGGGTTAGGGTAGGACTTGATTCCTAAACCCAAGTATGTAGTGAGGATCAATTGGAGGAATTGAGGTTTCCCCATCTTCTGTAGGGCTGGACTTGTCTACTGGCATTGTATTATTACCTACACTAGTTTCGTTGATTATAGCGTCCTTAGGAAGATCATCTATTTTTCTTTTGAAAATTATATCTATCTTAGCCTACTTTTGTTGTCCTATCTGTAAATAATAGTATTTAAATATAAATGAGTATACATATAAATACACACATATATCTGTGTGTGTCTACACACACACACACACACACACACACACACACACACACACACACACACACACATATATATTAATAGATATATATATATATAATATATATAATATATAATATATATATATATATATTATATACACATATATGTATACACACACACATATATATATATATTATATATAGATATATATATATATATATACATACTATATAATATATTATATACACACACACACACACAAATATGAATACACATATATATATATATTTTCAATTTAAATAATTTAACGCTACTTAGCAACTAAAAAGTTTAAGAATTTAATAATTTATTGTAAACAAGCACTATCTAAACTAAATTAACTGAAGAATAAAATGACACACATCAATTCATTAAAACTTTGTGATATTATCTTTCTCTTAATACTTATAAGCTAAATAATATATAACTTATCTTGAGAGCATTAAACCAAACAACATTAATATTATTCCATACAGAAGAGTTGAACTCACATCTAACTAAAGCATTCTGCAACAAAAAAATAAACATCATAACCAATAATTGAATGCATGGCAACTGGCATAGAAATAGAACCTAATTAAATTTTAATTTGTTGAATCAATAAATAGTTATATGGCATACAGAAAGTGGAAATTACACAATTCCTAAAACAAAATCAATCATAGGTTTATATCACGTGAAAGTGAAAGGAGAAACAAAATTAACAAAGAAATAAAAGCGGGAAAATTACAAGAGGGTCATTCGTTAAATGACCCTCAACTAATTCATTCTTTTTACAACAAAAAGGTGTTGCTTTTATAGGGAAAGGAAGGAAAAGAAAATTAAAGTTGAGTTAAAATGATCAAACTACCCTTAATAAAAGTAGAGGACTAGTCTGCCATTAGATTGCATAAACATATGAAGTGAAAAATGAGTTTTTCTATCTTGACCCTCTCTCTCTATGAATAGTTTTCAATAGAGAAGCTTTGTGTTCTCTCTCCTTCAATGGCTCTCTCATCTCTTCCATATGTCTCTTCCTCTGTTCTCTGTACTCACTTTGACCCAAGATTTCACCTGAGGGAAAGATTTTAGATCTTCCCATGATGTTGGTGTTGCAATACGCAAGAAGAGCTCCATTAAAGTCTGATTGTTAGTTCGTGGGTTAGAAGAATGGAGTGACACAAGGTGTGCAGGTGGTCAACAAAGAAGGAAGAGGAGGAAGACAAATATGGATTTGCAGTGTTTGGTGAAGGAATGAAAAGACACCACATAGGTAAACGGCTAAAACTGGCTAGGTATACAAAAGGTATCTCATAGTTGGTTGCAAACACCAGTAATTGGCTAGTAGATTGGGCTCGTTTTCATCATTATTATTGTTGTAAGTTGCAATCCTTTTTGTATATATCTATACCATAATTTTGTTGCGATAGTTTGCCAGAGTAGTGGAGTTGTTGTTTTATAAACCACATAGTAAGGAAATGAGCGTGGGTAGTGTACCATAATAATACGAGGGAAGTCGAACCCTTGAGTCAACCCAAAAAAACAAAAAAAAGGCAGTGGCATGGTAAGGTGTACAGAGTTATGTATGACAATGGTACTGTGAGTGAATAAGTTATAGGGTAGGCAATAGTATCCCCAGGGGGACAACGTATAAGGTAATAAAATAGGGCGATCTTGTTATCAACGGTTGATCATGTTGGTGGAAGGCTAACATAAGAAAACTTATAAACTAAGGGTACATTCATTGATTCCATGGTAGACATAGTCTGGGGAAGAAGTAAACTGAGGGCTGTGGTGGTGGAAAGTATATAAGTTCACTTGTGTAAAGTGAATGATGCATTATTGCTAGAGTTGAGAAAATGATTTTGTTGTATGATGTACCGGGCAAATGCAGAGGTATCTAAGATGGTGACTAATAATACTATTTTAGCATTCTTTTAACCTTGTGAAAATTACAAGAGGTTTAGACATTAACTTGCCCTTAACAAATTATTTTTTTCCAATAACAAGTTAGTGTTGGTTTTTAGGAAAAAGAAAGTTGTAAAGGCAGCAGAATTCCCACAGTGTCATTAATAACTTTTTGAGAGTTTAGCTTTGAAAGTTTTGTGGAGGATTATAGGGGAAGACTTGAGACTTTAGTTTGAATGGCTGAGTGAGAGGGATAGTAGTGTCAAGAAAGAGAGAGACGAAGCATAAGGAGAGGGGTGGAAGAGAAGCAGAAGAAACCTCCTGCCATGACCAATATCAAAATCGGCAGTGGAGACGACTGTTAGTATTAATATTTCTTCTTCACCCCTAATTCACAAGTGAATGGAAATTTCAACCCTAAGCCCTAATTGTAAATATTATGTTATTTTACTCTAGGAATCAGGAAATTTCAACGGCAAATACTAGGCTCAATTGCTACCCACAGTCCATTGCTCTGTGTAAGTTGTAATCTATCATGTGATTCTGTCATACCTATTGTCCCTAACTCCCTATCCTCTATTATCAATGATAAGCATTTTGAATGCTAATGCAGATGCATAATGTTTATGGTTTTGAAACTATCGGTATGTTATTTGGGTTGGATTTATGTAACAATGACAATCCATCATCCATTGTTTAGGTCAGACTTAAAGAGAGGATAAGGTTAGGTCATGGAGATGTGTGATATGTAAAGGTGGGTAATAGATATGTTATTGGTAGCAAGGTTGATAATAGTATCATTGGAATTCCAGTAGTATATATTAAATGTGGTCTGCATATCCGGCAAGCATGATTGTATTATTTAACTATATTACACCTATGTTTTCCTAGGTAAACTAGATGTACTTTGTTGGTAAGCATATATCTCATGTGTAGGTAGGAGCTATATAGTCAGTGAAATATACCCCTCAAGACATGGGTTCTGAGATGAATTTATAGAATTAGTTTTTCTAGTGTGCCTAATAATTATGCTAAGTGTAGTCAGGTAAACATGGAGTGCATAATAGGTAAACACAATAATGAAATTTGAATGGTGGCTATATGTTAGTGTATGAGAGCCAAATAGCAAGAAAATGATTTTATGAAGTTATAATTCTATGTGGACTTTCCATGGCTATTCCATAATTGCACCTAGAACAGTTTGTTGAATATGGAGCAATGTGTTTGGAATATAGATTCAAAATTTAAGGTCGATGTGTAGCCCATTGATTTTATAACAATTGAAGGGATGAATGTACTATGATAGGGTGGATTTTAACACATAATGTTGAACACAATGCCATAAAAATATTTTGTTTGTGCATTGATAGTATAAGTGTCAATGAGTATCGAAATGGAATGTTGCTTAATTAAGGTATAATATGTAAAGGTTTCACTTTGTTATCCTATAAGAAATTATTGTATACCCTGGTATACATGTTATACTATGTAGGTAAACAAGAACCAGCTATATATATGTATGTCGTGGTAGACATGTTGCACGTAATAGGTAAACATAACACATCTATATTTATGCAAACCCCTTCCTTATTGTGGTGAATAATACAAGTAGGGAATGTCATATTGATAGTGATGGAGTTACAAGCCTAAAACAATGTGTTTATTGTGATTTGTATCATACAGGTGCTTGTAATAGAGATTTGAAGTGGACGAAAACGATTGTGAAACCATATGAAGGAAGTCACATACATGAATGAAGGGAATCTAGCGAATGAGAGTGAGAGAACTGGCTTCGATAATGTGAATAAAGAGGGAGGAAGTGGGATGAGCAATCCATCAATATCTTTGGACGATCAGGAAAATGCAAGCAGTGGTAACCGGTTAAGGGGGAAGATGCAATTAAAAGTGCATACTTAATATTGTAGTCCACAATTAAATTGTATGTAATTTGATTAATAAAACTGATCATGACCCACTTCATAAATACATACATTGAGGTAGGTGAGTCCTGATTGGTTAGAAGGTGCACACTTAATGTAGTGGTCCCCTATTGTCATCAGAATTATATGAAATAGATTACAAAATTGGCTTAAAATTGTATTACCATAGTTGGTTCCACTAACATGCAACTACCATTCCAGTATGTATGTCATTGCAGAAAAAGTTTAAATAAATACGTTACCACTTAATAAAAAAGAAGTGTTTGTCAATTCTTTTCTCAACTTATGAATGGTCTCATATGATTTCAGTCCTTAATATTTATTTGACAGATTCCTTATACTGCTAATGATGGTTGGGTCGGGTTTAAAATTTCAACCCAAGCGACAACCTTACATTACTCTCCTTTATGGACTTCTCAATATGATTATGGGATGAATTCAAAAATTACACCCGTTAAAGGTTTGGCAACCTCATATGAATGTTTCCCTCAAGAATGCTTGCACCAATGCACATTCCAATCATAAGGGAGTTAGGTACTGATTGGACTGAAGATTACAGAGCAACATGGGAAAATAGTAAACTTGTAAGTAGTACATGTCATGATGACATATTTCAAATGTTCAACATAGAACCCATTCCGGCACCATCAATCAATCCACTAAGAATATTTGCAGTATCACAAATCAATCTCACTCATGAGTTTTATAGTTAGAGTGATAAAATGCATATGTACATACTACATAAAGGTTGGCTAGGGCACAAGTGGACATCATCTTGATAATTCTCAAAGAAGTCGGCGGACTTAAGTATACTTTCAGCTTATTCACTAGCAACTCATGAATTGGCTTCCCTCATCGAGTTAAAGACTATAGTCCCAACAACGTGCACATTGCCATTTGGAATTGTAGGGGGATTGCACATGCATCATTCCTACAAAATTTAAGGGGATTACTGTTTGTAACACGATCTCCTATTATGTTGTCACCGACATCCAAGTTATATCTAAAAACGCCCAAAAGATCTTACAGAAGACTGTAATGAACCATGGTCTTACAGAGTCCTATGGCTTTGTAGGTGGAGTTTGCCTCCTGTGGGACTCATCAAAAGTATTTTTTGTCTCACATAAGTGCATGTTTAACTATCAATCCGTATTTAAGATATGAATTTTAAGTATCATTCCATTTCCCCTCTCTAAATCCCATGACATATAGTTAACCTATATTGTAGCATATGTTTACCTATTTGCACATAATTTTTATCTTGGTAAACTTATCTTTTATAATTACGTGGACTCTTTCCCATAATACTATCCTAACATACATAACTTCCTCTCACCGGTTGTGTTAAATATTAGCTATACCTCAATTTGTATTTCATAAAATTTGGGTAAACTATGACATAGTTGTGGTAAACGTAAAGTTTAACATTTATATCCATTTGACATTGCCAACATTGTTAAATTGGAAAAAGACTATCGACATTATTACCTACACCACACCGACATGAACTTAAGTGGGCTTGGCTACAGAATTTGAACCCGATAAAATATATGCACTCACACTTTTAATTCATTTAAATCAATGGGAAATATTCTGGTAGGGAATTAACACGTTTAGTTATATGAGGTCAACAGATCAACCTGTAGAATGGTTAAACATTTACCCGATTACCCTTGTATTTCATAATGAGGAGCACAAATAGTAATGTAATGTATGAAAGTGTGTTTTAAACGAAATCTAGGGACCATGAGACAGTAATTCATGAAGGTGGTAAGTAAACTTAATTTAAAATGCTATTTAATTACATAAGTTGAAAATATTAATCGTATATTTGGTAATTATTTTTCTGAACTTGACCTCTTTATCTAAACAGATTCAGCAGGTGAAAGCTGAGTAACTACTTTCAATATCACATGGGCGTAGGCCATGCTTATTCCAAATTGTGTAATGATCGAGTTAGGTTAAGGACGAGTTATGTTGAACTCATCAGTGTTGGATATGAACACGAACATGAACCTGAACCTGAACGAAACACATCTATTTTCTAACTCCTGAGAGATAGCACATTATGTTATAAATAGATATTACTTATAAGGCTGACACAATTAGAAATCATTTTAATAAAGCATGACTGATACTAAAGGACACACATCATTGTCGTATTGGTAAACGGGTATGAACTTTTCATCATGTGGTAATCTTACCACCGATGACCACATACGCCATTGGTCATAGCTCTTCCGCAATATAAAGAACTTCCTCATGGAGATATAGGACATGTGATGTTTACCATGTTTTTGTTGATGCATCACCATGGTAAACTACTACTGAAAATCTAGTAAGCGTAACATATTCCCCATTTAACATATTCCCCATTTTATTACACCACATTTTTCAAGGTTTACTTAAAATATTGTGAATGATATCAAATAATGTTATATCTTATCTATAGTTGACTTATTGTTGGATCCTTTTAATGCATCATCACATACACAAAGGCACACGTAGTATGAGCGTTAATAGGTACATGTACATTGACAGGGAATCCAGCTATGTAACCAACATAATGTTCATTACACCTCAAATTGGATAACAATAAAACAAGAAAATTCATGACCTAAAGTGCTTATGTAATGTAGTGAAAGGGACTTTATGTTCACACTATTGTGAACTATTTTACTCTATCTGAGGTTACATTCTAAGTGACGCACTCCATGGCTTCAATAGTGAAATTGCTGTTAAATGGTTGCCTCTGTTACATGTTGCCGTTAGCAAGTGCAAGTACTTGTGTCAATTATATTGTGCAAAGTTAGTGTTGAACATATATCGACTTTGTTCTTAATGTCGTATTCTTAAATTTTATAACCAAATACACCTTCTCATGGAGCTCCTTTCCCACAAAAATAAATTTCAATACCAAATACACCCTCTCATGTAGCTGTGGAGTGCTGCAGCATAATGTTAGCGGAGTACATTGTGGAGTTGCTCAACGAATGAAAATTAGTAGTGAAGTTAGGTCAACAGAGTTGCACATACAGGCAATAACAAATGCAAGGACTTCCATGCTGTCATGTTTTGGTTGTAATTGCTAAGGCTAACTTATGGTTATGTGATTATGTGCATCTAATATATAAGACAGGCTAACATCACATTTACAACCAACTTGGCCACCCTATGGAAACATACAACGTGGGGAAAGTTGATAACAGGACACGCCTTGTGGTTAGTGGAGAAGAGCTTAATGAGAAGTATAACTAATGCATATTATTGTCCAACAATGGATAACAACCCAAAAGAGCTCCATCGAAGTGCAGAGAGTCTCAAACTCAGGAAAAAAAAGCACGCAGATGCTCAAAATGCAGCACAAGCAGGCCATGATGTTATGTTTCAAAATTTGTTTTGTGCATAAGGTTGATACCCTAACATAGAAGGTGTGTTGTAATTATATGTGATAGTGGTTTATATTGTAGAAGTTGTCGCCACTGGCAGGCATGTCACATCACAAGCATCATTTGTTCTTCATGTTGAACTCGCACTATGCAAGGTTATTGGTCCGAGAAGCCTTACTTTTTCTACCAACATGAGTGTCATGTTTACCTATGCAAATAGTGAACTAATAGTGGTACATGAACTATATCATAGTTCAATTGAAATTAAAAATTTAGGGTGTTGTTGGATTAAATGACATGATGTCTTGTTTTTATTTATTTTGTAGGTGGAGTGATTTGCCCACTAACCATGTAATGTTTACCATTGTAAGCAATGAATTATCTATAGGTATACATAGTACATTTCAAATATCAGATGGGCAATGTGTGCAGGTGTGCACTGTTATGTGTATTAGTGATGAATGATCATGTGAAGGTGTTTATAATGCCGTACAGAATCAAGTAAGCTACGTAATTTTGCGGTTACTGAAGATGGGTTACCCGTGTGGTTATGCATGCGCATTACTTATTAATATAAACATATTGGCCTTTATGACAACATATAAAATGTTATTTATTTACAAAATGATCCCTTCTCGTACAACACCCATTCATGTTTACTACTTTGCATACTCATGGTTGCTTCACATGAATTGAATTGCATTTAAATGCAAAGGCAAAAATATGTTCATGTTCACTGTGGTGATTTGTAGTCGAAGAGGAGGTACATCGCATATACTAGGGGGGAATGGATGTTGGTAACATGTGGTATGGTAAATTACATATCTTGTGCTTCGTATGGTATCAGTCTACACTCGTGTACAAATTCCCATATTATACATGTTTCCTTCATGTCATCACGATTTATTAACAAACGGATAGATCACTGTACCAACCACTCCAATATTATAAAAGAACAACATATAGCATATTATGGAGCTTGTTTCTCCTTCATAATGAAATGTACCTGAATGACAAGCAGTGTATATGATGTTTACAACATAATCTATCGAAGTATACCGAGGTAGACCAACTATGTAACCTAATGTAAATCTAGTGATTATGAAAACCGGGTTGATACACTTCTCTTGGTGGAGTGGGGGGAGTTGTGCAAAAGGGTACTTGTGAGCATGAAGGTTAACTTAGGCATGATTACATTGAAGTGCACACTAGTAAATCAGGACTGAATAACGAATAATTACATCAATGTGGACTACGTGAAGGGCTATTAAAAGTTTAATGTACATACAGAAATAAACAAAAACTAAAAGTGGAATGTACACATAATGTGTAGAAAATGTTTGTGCCACATCAGACCACCTAAGAGAAAGTTGATTACGAAGTACTAAGCACATGCTGTAAGCAACACCTCCACATAGTCCACTAGCATCGGCCATAATTGTTTATGTTGCATCATTGTCGAACTCCCTAAAGGCATATAAGGAAATATACGACACATCAGCACAAAGGAATATACATAATGGCAAAACTCTATCTTTTCAAGCTAAGGACACAGACATAAAGTGGAGACATTATTCAACATACAACAATGCAAATTTTACCTTCACTACGAAAGTGGTGTGCATAGGTTCGAACTTATGTAGCACTATGAACACTTTTGATGAGGCTTATAAGAGACATACACCACCAATTAAGTAGATAGGCTCTATAAAGCCATGGTTCATTCCAATTCTTTTCAAGATCTCTTTCGTATTTTCATGCCTACTATTGCCACTTGCCTGAGCCTCTAATGACACTGACGGGCTATTGGTGGAAGTATACGCGTCCTCCTCCAAAGCATCAAAAGGATTGCTATCATTATCGCTAGTAGAACTTGAATCACTCACATATGTCACTTCATTTTGAAGGCTTCTACGATGTTTACGTAGCTCCATTGCCAAAACTTACAAAGTACAATGAGGCAACAAATATCGTTACGTACCAAGTATAACATGTACTACCGGAACTATGACATGTACTTATTCACTTGTCTTGTCAGTACTGAAAACAGCTTCCACAACTTGGGTTCTGTATTATTTACCAGCTACTCATAATAGGTACATCTGGGTATACCTCTATTAATACTATAGTCAACACAATGGGATTCCCAAACATCCACATATCTAATCCATCCCAATCATAACAAGGCAAGTTAGGTGCCATCATTAATTTTTACACCTACTTGGTTGCTATATCTATTAAGAGGTGCAGTTGGGTATACCTCTATCAAAACTATGGCAAACACAATGTGATTTCTAAACATCCACATATCTAAATCGGCCATAACTACAACACCGCAACTTAGATGAAAGGATTAATTTTCACATCGACATTTTTTGTATTTGTTTACCAACTAATCAAGAGAGGTACAACTGGGTATAGCTCTACTCAGACTACGGTAAATATAATGGGGTTTCCTAACATCCATATATCTAATCCACCCATTTACTACACTGCAAATTAGAAGCCATCGTTAATTTTGACACCTACATTCTTTGTGTCTGTTTACCAATTATTCACAAGATATAAATCTGGGTACACCTCTATTAAAACCATGGCAAATACAATACGGTTTCCAAACAACCATATATCTAGTCCATTCCCCGGCCTCCCTTGACACAACACCATCTCAAAATCCTCAATTTACAGCAAATCATTCCATTCTTGGAAATTTCAAAATTACAAAGCATCCACAACTCCAACAACTTTGGTAATTCAACTTTACATTGGAATTTTCCTCATTTGGTTTTCCATCCAAATCCAACACTAGGTTGTTGTTTAAAAAAAAAACAAAATGAATTTCTTGGAGCTCATTTAATGTATGACCTCTTTGTAAATTTCCTATAAAACAAAATTAAATAAAAAAGAAAGCTAGATTACCTCTATGCTATAGAAGTTAAATTGTTGATTGATTTGATAGCTGAAAGTGAAGTTGCAAGCTAGTTTGCTTTAGGATTAATTAACGTCATGAAACTTCAAAGTATTGATAGTGGCAGCTTTAGGGGTTTTCTAAATCTTATTTTGACGGGTTCAATTTAATATATCAGGTTGATGCACCATCCTGACCGACAAAGTACATGTACTGGGCGGCGGGGCCACATTAAAAACAAGGGGGTGCTAAGGGTCAATGGCCCCCTATCGCCATGTATGTGCCTTGGCTCTCCTAGCAACAACCTGTTGATATTTTCAGCAAGACTCTTAGTAAGAAATAGTTTATATATCTCAAGGTAAGGTGGGCATGATTAGTCCTCATATTCCACCTTGAAAGAGAGTATAAAGAATATATATTTTATGTCTCTTTCATATATCTCTTTTATTTGAAAATATCTTGTAATTACATAGCTTAGGGGTTAAGCTAGGGTTTTGTTGTCGTTATTTGTATTATATATTTGAATCCCTCCTGTTGATGAATGAAAGGCAAAGAACTGGAAGATTAATTCATCAGCCCTAAAGTCACCTCTCTTTTTCTTTCTTCCTCACGATGTGCTAAAGTCGTTTACTAAGTACTAAGATTATAAATATGTTAAGATATGTTAAGAATATTACCTACACCAATGTCATATTTTGGATATAAAATTAAAGTATTTACTGAACATAGTCAAAGTTTAGATTCAATCCTAGGGTCATAAGTACCGGTTAACACTAACATCATAAGGTGGTTAACTACAAAGTTCATACGAAATTGGCACATCACACCGACACACATATATGTGTGTGTGTGTATATATATATATATATATATGTATATATATATATATATATATATATATACTATATATATATATATATATATATATATATATATATATATATATATATATATATATATATATATATATATATATATATATATATATATATATATATAGATACATACATATACATATATATATATATAGAAGAATGGTATGACTGCCTTTACTCCATCCTCTCCACCTAGGTTTGAATCTGAGTAAGGACCTTCCTTTGCCAATAAATTGGAAGAGGGAGGGGGTGTGTGGATTGGACTTTGGACCCTGACAGCTTTGTCTCCCTTCCCCTTAAATCCTATATCATATACTTGAGTGTTTCTGCTCTTATATGACACCTAAACAAATATATATTAAAATATAAAACATATGATAAATACACCCTAAAAAATATATATAATAGATACGGGAGCACATGCTCCTAGGTGTACATAATAATTTGCCTCCTTTCCCTGAGCTGTTGGCCTGTTGGGTCTTCCTTGAGATAGGGGACCCAATAAGTGGCCCACACTATATATATATATATATATATATATATATATATATATATATATATATATATATATATCAATCATGTCATATATATATTAAGCATTAGATTGAACACATGTAAGAGTGACATTTGGAATGCCACATAGGATGCCATCTAGGGTGCTAATTGCGATAAGAATTTCGTGTAGGATAGTAACATAAGATGGATGCAGGTTATCAATGCAATTTTAATTCAATTTAATGTTAACTTTTGTCGTATGTTATGACTAATTAGTAATTGAACTTTATCTTAAAAAGCTTAAATACAGACCAAAGAAATGATTTGGATATTACCCAAGAACAAAATTGAAGTGTGTTGAGCATTGTTCCTGAGGTAAGTATATATTGGGCATCTAACTCTACATATATTTATTTTTATATAATATTTTTGAATGAATATATCATGAGTTGACACTTGAATGCTGATTGAGCTTCTTATTTCACATACTATAAAGCTTGATTACTTAAGCATGTCGCAGAATTGGATTTAGAAAATATGAAATACATAGGACTTTACTGTGATTCTGAGTTTTGCCTACGACTGCTTTTAGTTGGTACAATATTTAGTTTCTTTTCACATTTATAACTTACTTTCATGATATTAAAAAAAACGTTTTAGTGATTTATTCAATTTATATTTCATTTGAAATTATATTTGTGCTTAAAAATCACATAATATAATTAGTTCTTTTAGCAAATTTAAATCTAAATTTAATAGGTAAATTAATATATAAGAGTAGTTTGTCTACATTCCCATAATAGACCATAATTTACTTTATATATTAGTAGTATTGCCCCCCTCCCAAAAAAAAAAAGGAACATTAAAAGTTTTCCTAAATTCAAATTGTACTAAAATTTCTTCATCTGCTACTAATCTCCCTTTCTTCTTTTTTAAACTTTTTCATTTTTCTTTGTTGTTTTTTTAATAAATAGTTATACACCAAATAGATAAGATTAAGATTAAAGACTTATCTATCTTTTTGTTACTACTATTGCAAATTTATCCATGCTTTGTGGATGATGAGAATAATTAATCAATTTTTTTAAATTCAAATCATGGGTCAATAGTAGGAAAGACCACCATCACTATTAAATAATATTAAAGGTGCTGTTAAACTATTAAAATAATCTGTAATAGACATATGAAGTAAATGCATGCGTAACGAATACAATTAAAACAACAGGAATGTCTAGGAAAAAATACACCTTTTGTGATGGTTATTAGTTTTAATTAGCATGCATGACCCTTCGAATTTGGCATTTGGTCTCACATGTGCTAACTCCTCTTTTGATAATTTATTCTTATTGGTAAATTACTTTATTATTTCATTTGAATGTCCATCTTTAATATTATATAACCTTTGCTAAATTGCCTCATGATTTCATTTTGATGTTTAGATTTAATTATTATATTATATATTTATTTTTGAAATCATATACATATATATATATATATATATATATATATATATATATATATATATATATATATATATATATATATTAAAAGTTGGATTGAACTCATGTAAGAGTAACACGTCAGAAGCCACATAGAATGCCATCTAGGATGCTACTTGTGATAGGAATGCCATGCATGATCGCAACATAAAAGGTTTTATCATATAATTAATATGGATGTAAGTTATCAATGCAATTTTAATTCAATTTAATCTTAACTTTTCTCATATATTATGACTAATTAGGAATTGAACTTTGTCTTAAAAAACTTAAATATAGACCAAAGAAATGATTTAGATATTACCTAATAAAAAAAAAAATTTTGAAGTGTGTTAGATATTATTCCTGAGGTAAGTATATATTGGACATCTAAATCTAAATATATTTATTGTTATATATTATTTTTGAGTGAATATATCATGAGTTGACACTTAAATGCTGATTGAGCTTCTTATTTTACATACTATAAAACTTGATTACTTAAGCATGTAACATAATTGGATTTAGATAATATGAAGTACAGTAGGACCTTAATGTGATTTTGGATTTCGCTTACGACTACTTTTAGTTGGTACAATATTTAGTTTCTTTTCACATTTATAACTTACGTTCATGATATTAAAAAAACATTTCAGTGATATATTCAATTTATATTTCACTTGAAATTGTATTTGTGCTCAAAAATCACATAATATAATTAGTTCTTTTAGCAAATTTAATTTTAAATTTAAATTTAATAGGTAAATTAATGTATAAGAATAGTTTGTCCACATTCCTCTAATAGACCATGATTGACTTTATAAATTAGTAGTATTGCCCTCTCCCCTCCAAAAAAAGAACGTTAAAATTTTCCTAAATTCAAATTGTACTAAAATTTCTTCATCTGCTACTAATCTTCCTTTCTTCTTTTTTAATTTTTTAATTTTTTTATTTTTTTATAAATAATTATACACCAAAAAGATAAGATTAAGGTCAAAGACTTATTTATCTTTTTGTTACTACTGTCATAAATTTATCCATGCTTTGTTGATCATGAGAATAATTAATCAAATTTTATTTTTATTCAAATAATGGGTCAATAGTAGGAAGGACCATCATCACTATTAAATTATATTAAAGGTTTCGTTAAACTATTGAAATATTCTGCAATTGATATATAAAGTAAGTGCATGCGTAATAAATACAATTAAACTAATAGGAATCTCTGGGGAAAAAACGCACCTTTTGTGACAGTTATTAATTTTAATTGGCGTGCATGACCCTACAAATTTGACATTTGGTCTCACAGGTGCTAACTGCACTTTTGTTAATTTATTCTCATTGGTAAATTACCTTATTATTTCATTTGAATGTCCATCTTTAATATTATATAACCTTTGCCAAATTGCCTCATGATTTCATTTTAATGTTCAGCTTTAATTATCATATTATATATTACTTTTGAAATTAATTATCTCATTATGCTGACAGCTACTTATTTTACTCTAGAGTTTATCTTAATTTGTAACTCTTTAAATAGGGACTTAATTTTGTAGTATCTCATCTAAGTTTGTATCGCGTTTGATCAAAAAGAAAATTTGTATCTCCATATAATTCTTAGTTGTAGAATGATACAAAAACGAGTCCTAACAAGCGTTGGTTGGTTGAAACGGAAGAGTCTTATTCTTTTCTTGATCAATATTAGAATGAATGCTACAATCTCTAGAATTGTTTTGCATCATCTGACAAAGTGGTCATTTATATTAAAAAGATAGCAATTTCATATTAATATTTGTTACGCAATTACTATAAATAAAAGTTAAGGGCAATCACTGAAATGTATAGGAGTTTGCCTTCCAAAATTGGTATTAAGGCATAGACAATTGAATTGAACATCATGTGTGATTTCACTGGAGGGTTTGAAATTTATCATTAAACATGACAATGAATACTATGAAGGATACACAAGAAACACTATCTACAAAGAAGTATTCAACAACTTACCAATGATATGTATGTACTCAAAATAACTTCATTACTACAAATTACCAAACGAAAAAAAATTGGCACTATACATCTTTTAGTGTTAGTAAACTCCTACAAAATGTTAGTTCTAATTATGCAATGACCATGAAATATTATGATCCTTAGAATTAAATATAATCAAAGATTAAAATAATAATAATTAATAAAGTGCTTCAATATTATGCAGGTAACTCCAGGCAGATGAAATATGCAAGAAGTTCACAAGTGAAAGACCTCTCTATAGCTAAGTATAAATCAATACAAAAATATTATCTTATATTTTTTTAATAAATGCATAAGCATGTAAAAAATTATTACATACATTTAACAACGCATCGTTTATGACAAGTAGTTAGGAACAAATGAAAATCAAAACCTAACTTAGTACAATATATGTTACTTTTGCAGGATATTTAACCTGAAAAAGGACGTTGGCGACTAATAGACAACGAAAATGACAAATCTGATGTGTTATTGAACATTTTATATTAGAACTACTTTTCTTATATTACATTTCACATTATCATATGATGTATTTTTGACAATAAAGCCCGAGTTTAAGAAAGACCACATTAAATTACTGAAAATGCTATGATTTTTCTATGGTCCTTTGCTCCCACGTCAATATGGTTATTTCACAAAATTATTTTAAAGTTTAAAAAAATCACACAGTGTCAACCATATAATATATTGAAACAAAAAAATAAACATTTCTTGACGAACCAGATTAGAAAAGATAGACTACACATCAAAACTTCAAGTATATATAATTACGGTGACTTTATATGAAATAAACTTAGAAAAAATGTGCTACCATCAAATACATAGAACTAAGTATGGTATAGCACCAACGGCAACATATACAACAAAATACTAACACTTATCAACAGAGAAATGATAGCTATCGTGTAATGTACAGGTAAAAATTATTATGTATTAAAAGTTGGATTAAGGTCATGTATCAATGATACATACACCTGCCATGTAGAATGCCACATAGGAGAGAATAGCTATGTGAGATACTTTAATGTAACATAGGATAGTACATGAGATTTAAAATAAAAAGAAAATGCTATGTAGGATGAATGTGAATTTAATACGATATTGATTCTATGCAATAAGTTAACTTCTCATATACCTTCCTATTCTTTAATAATAAAATTTAATCATAAATTATATGCGATTTAATTATGCAAATACAACAAAAAATGTGAGTTAGATATTAATTAAGAATAATAGGGAAAAAACCTAAAAAAGGCAACACAGTTTACTTTTGCATCAACAAAATAATAAAATATATTAACTTATTGTTGCATTTTTTTAATTAAAAATATATTCTCTTAAAAAAATATTAAAAAATTATTTGACTCACACCGTTACATTACAAGGGTATAACCTTAGTATAATATATTTCGTAAATTCCTATGCATAAGTGACCGTGCACATTCTTCCCCATAAATTATTCAGTTACAAAGTGCATTTTATTTGTAATTGTTTATTGCTTACTAGTTATTGTCTAACCTTAGTTTTGTAACTGATGACATGCCAAACAATTACTCCAAAAAACTATTCATATCTATTTAAATATATTAAAATAAAACAAATACTTTTCTCCAATCAATACATGTAATCTCGTATAAATGCTTTTTTAAAATGTTTTTCATCCCCATTATTGCTAGATGGTGAAATATCATTTTCATTTCTTTTAACATTGCTAATATCATTAATTTTCTCTTTTCAATTTAGAAGGAAAGCAATAGACAATGATAAAATACATTAATTTCTATTGTTATTAAAGATTTGGCAACAACCAATAATACCAAAATTATTAATAAAGATTCTAGTAATGAAAATTTCTGATTCTCAAAGTTATGTACAATCTTTATTCCAAGTCGCATGACATTAATAATTTTAATAGTGACTATTATAACTACTAATAAAGAACCAATTACTACGACGATTACGAAGTATGATATTATATTTGTGGTTATGTTCTTACCAAATATCAATGCATTTATTATTATGAGAATTACATTTTGAATTTATCAAATAAAGAATTAGAATTCACAATTTAAATTAAAATTTGTTACAGACATAAATCTCATACATTACATATGTTTTAATGCTAGTTTTATATGAAATCGAAAAATGGTTAGAGAATTGCAAAGAAAGGGTGGGTCATAAAAGTAGGGAAAACAATTAGTAGATGTCAACTAGTAATGGTCACAATTAAGTACCATAATCACTGAGTGATATGGCAGTTACAATTGGGGACTAACTCAGCATTAATCTATCATAATTTGCCATTATCTTACAGATTATGGTTGAGGTTATGGGCCTCTATAAAAGAGTGTGTGCATTATAGGTTAATACACACATCTAAGTAGAAACATTTTCCCCAAATCTAATACTCTCTGTCCTCTCCTTCACATAAACCTATCCATCTCAGTGGGTTTGGGTTTTGAGTGTGAAACTCTCAATGGCTCTGGTAGTCATCCATTCTTGCGCAGTTTTCAAGCAAGCGCCAAAGATCTAGCAAGTTTCCGTGTAAAGGTAAACTCTAAACAACCAACAGTGGTATCAGAGCTTGCCTGTTTTGATGCTAGCCCCGATCTGTATGATAAAATCTTATTATATATGCACTTAAGCTAATCTGCTAGATGACATGATAATCTTTATGATTATTGGTGACAATGTTATGCATAAATCGAGTTCGAATTCGCAAGCTAAAATGCCGCTCTGTGTGAATCTGCTAGAATTAAAATGCCTTAAATGACTATGCTAGAAAATTCTTATCCATTTTTGTGTGAAGTGAATTAATCTAGAGCCATGCCATTCTGATAGAAACATGCCCATGAAATTCATGTTTCTAAATATGATAATGTTTTTATATGCGATTCTGATGAAAAGCAATCTAAGAAAACCAAGATTAAGATCTGAACCGAGGAACCCCCAGACCCTCTACTGCCTTCTCACTCCTCGGACCCAAAAAAAGGCGGGGAATAGAGTTACCTTGAACCCATCAGCACCGCTCGGAGGGGCGGCACGTGTGAGTCATGCGCCGCCAACGAAAACCAATTTTGGGGTTTTCTTCCACCCATTAACCTTAAACCCCGTCGGTCTACTATTTTTTGGCATGAAACCAAGTCAAAACCATTGATGAACTGTACGTGAAATCCACGCGCCGCCACAAAGGGGGCGCGTTGCATGAGTGGATGGCTTCAGTTGAATGCTTGGCGGCCTGTCTACTCGCTGGTGTGGTTCTTTGGTCAGTTTGTGATCTCATGGACTCAGTTTAGGCTGCGGTAAAGTTGCGGTTATCCTTATCTGGATTTGTATGGTGGTCTTGGTTGTGTACTAAGACCAAGGTAGAGGGTTGAAGCTCGGATGGTAGTCTCAATTGTGGGCTGAGACCGACAGACTGAGCCACCGTGGGCTAGAGTGAGAGAGATGGTTGAGGTTTGCGAATGAAGAGAGAGAGAGAGATTGCCTTCCGGGGGTTTACAGAGACAGAGAGCGTGAGGTTTCAATATGGAAAGAGAGAGAGAGAGAGAGAGAGAAGAAGAAGAATATGAACTGATGAGGCCGAAAAACCATGGGAGTCTCGAATATTGAAAATACTCCGTTATTTTTTAAATATGGGCATGTTATAATCTTAGCTTGTCAATCATTTAATCTTGATAGTTTATATGTACAAGTTCAAAGCAATTGTTGCATATTGTTAATATCAATTATAATTTCAAGTGAATTTTGATTTTTGAATGCATCAATTTGTAATCATAACATTAATATGTTTAATGTTGAAATGTTTATTATCACATGCTCATTACATATAAATTCGTTTTATATGTCGAACAATTTATTATTATAATGGACGTATGAATTGGTTTCATATATATGTACATTAGTTTTACATAGATTTTGATAAATACCCATGTGATAATTAAATAAATACTAATTTGTTTAACATTTTAATTATGGTCCATAAGTAGTCATTAAATTATTTAAATTTTTAGTTCATGATTATATGAGATGATTATGAGCTTAGCTAAATTTTCAATTATATGATGTGAACAATGAAACTTTTTTTAATAATTTAATTGCTTAGAAATATGTGTCTTATGTCCACCTTTTAAGAATACTTGTAGATATGACAACTAACAATGCAATGATCACTAAGTTATCCACTAGTCAAAAGTTAGATGGATCTAACTATGACATGTGGAAGCGGAAGATTCAGTATCTTCTAAACGAAAGAGACCTACTATAATACTTGACAGTAGCCAAGTTTCCACCATCAGACAATGACAAAGATGGCAAGCCTACTGATACTTCTATTGTCGGTATCAAGAAACCTTGCAGGCCTACCAAGACTAGTCCAAGAAGGATCGAAAAGCATGCTTTACTATGCTGTACTGCATGCATAACACGCTGATTAGAAAGTTTGAGATGTGTCCCATGGCTAAGGACATGTGGAACCAACTTAAAATTCATTTTGGACAAACACTCAAAGCAAGGCTACGTACCTTGCAACTGAAATGGATGCAGTACCAAATGGACTCTAGTCATACCATGGCTGAGCATTTACGAATTATAAGTGGCATAATTTGTGATCTCAAGGCTGTTGGTAAAGAAATTTCTGTGAGAGAGCAAGTCTTGAATGTGATTCGGGCTCTCCCTGAGGAATCCTAGCATTTGCATAATGTGAAGATCATCTTGACTCATTCAGATCACATAAAGACCTTCTCTGTGATCCAAAACCACCTTGAAATGGAGGAGGAACGCCTAAAAATGTTCAGCATCCTAATGTCGCTCTTATTGCCAAAGGAAATAGGCCCAGAGACAATAAGAACATTTGAGGTTGACAGGCTACGTTTACCAAGAAGCAAAAGGCCACAGGCAATGGAGAGAAAAACATAGCACGTATGAAATGTTATAAATGTGGAAAAAAAGGTTATTATCTTTGGGAATGTCCTGAGCCTCAAAAGGTACCTTTCTCCACTTGTTCTGCTGAATTATATGTATGCTCCCATGCTTTAGTTGCTAATTCTTTTCCTTATTGGATTATAGATACGGAAGCAAGCAAGCATATAGTTCAGGACAGAGCTAGATTCATGGATTTCCACCAGTATTCGATGAGTTCAGAATCTATCATACTAGGAAACAGCAGTGAAGAAGACGTTTTAGGTGTTGGAACATACTAGCACACCTTGCAAGGAGGGAATAGTTGCTCCTTTTTGATGCTCTCTATGCACCTAGGATGCTAGTTTGCCTTTTGTCTTTAGTTTCATTGATGAAGTCAAGTTTTGGTTTTAGTTCTTGTGATGACAGTTTGGATATCTTGTATGGTGGCAATGTGTTTGGCCACGCTACTTTAAAGAACGATTTCCTTGTAGATTTGGATGATTGTTATAATAATTCTTATTCAGTCTTTGTCTCATATTTTGATTCTGATTCTAAATCTGTTAAATGGCATGCTAGACTTGGTCATATTGGCCAAGATAGGATAAGTAGACTAGCTAAAGAAGGTCTTTTAGATCAACTCAGTAAGGTTAAGTTACCTAGACGTGAGTCATATCTAGTTGACAAGGCGACTGTAAAGCCTTTCAGTAAGGCTTCAAGGGCATCAAGCCCTCGAGAGCTTATGCACTCTGATGTTAGTGGAGCCATGAATGTGAAAACACATCATGGGACTTTCTATTTTCTCAGTTTCATAGATGATTATACCAGATATAGGTGTGTGTGCCTATTATCACATCGCTACGAAGCACTTGATGTGTTCAAAGGCTTTGTAGCAGAGGTTGAGACCCCGTTAGAATAGAGAGTTAAGACTCTTCGAACTGATGGTGATCATGAATATCTCTCACATATGTTCAAAGAATTTTGTGAGGAAAAGGGTGTGCGAAGACAACTTAAGATTCCTGGTATGCCACAACAAAATGGTGTGGCAGAATGTAGCAATTGAACGTTGCTTGATATGGCCAGGGCAATGATGGCACACACTAATCTCCCAATTAGTTTTTGGGAGGATGCATTGCTTACGGCAGCTTACATTCTTAACCGTGTGCCAAGTAAGAGCGTATTCACTACTCCATATGAGTTATGGCATGGCAAAAAGCCCTCCTTGGAACACTTACACCCGTGGGGTTCGACTGGTTATGTACACAACCCAACTTACAAACATGAGAAACTTGGTCTAAGGGCCACCCAAATAGTGTTCATACAGTATCCCGAACACTCTAAGGGATATGTTATGTATGGTGAAAACCCTAATGGTGGCATGACGGAAGTAGATTCACTTAATGTTGAATTTCTTGAGGATGAGTTCCTAAGCATTAGTGAAATTAAATAGGACATAGCGTTATATGAGTTACCACTAGATGATTAGCTATCTCTCGGTGGGGGGGAGGATTTAAACATTTACTGTGTCACCGAACATAGTACTCTTCCATTGTCTGGAAGAAATGATGAGCTGTTGGTTGCCCAAGATAATCAACCTGAGAATGAGGTTTGCCCTCTAGCTCCACTTCATGAACATGAGGTTAGCCCACTTGTTCAGGATAGTAGGGATGATTTTCTCCCAATAGAGGATTCTATACCTCTTAGAGATAGGGGGAGAAATACCTCAATGGGTCAGACCAGCACAGGCCCTCTACTCCGGAGGAGCGAGCGTGAAAGAATACCTCGACGATATTTTCAAATCGAAGAGGAGATATTCCTGTGCACTCCTTTAGAGATAGAAGAGCCCACTTCTTTTCAAGAGGCTATTGATTCACCAAACCGTAAAAGAGTAGATGAAAGTCGTGAGGGATGAAATGGACTCTATGACGAGAAACAAGGTTTATGAACTTGTTAATCTTCCTCCCCGTTGTAAATCGGTTGGAAACAAGTGAGCTTTCAAGATAATACATCGAGCTAATGGATCAATCAACAAGTTTAAGGGATGTTTAGTGGCAAAGGGCTTTACCCGAACTGAGTGGCTAGACTATGAAGAGACTTTTTCTCCTGTGGTGAGAATTGACTTTGTTCGCTTGCTTCTGGCCCTGGTTGCCCATTTGGATTTAAAGCTATTCCAGATGGGTGTAAAGACTGCTTTCCTTAATGGAAATCTTGAGGAAGAGATCTACATGGATCAACCTATTGGTTGTGTGTTAAAAGGTCAAGAGGACAAAGTCTGTCATCTTAAAAGATCTATTTCTGGTCTCAAGCAGTCTTCTAGAGCGTCGTATTTCAGATTCCATGAAGTTATTATCTCTTTTGGCTTAAACATAGTATCTGAAGATTACTGTATGTATGTCAAGAAAACTACACAGGGAATTATGTTTCTTACTTCGTATGTTGATGACATACCATTGGCTGGAACTAATATGGGGATGATTTAAACTACTAAGCAGTGGTTGTCCTCCGTCCTCGAGATGAAGGACATGCTAGGTATGTGTCAAGCATAGAGATAACTCAGAACCGTTCTAAGAAGCTTCTTAGTTTGAGTCAAAAGACGTACATTAATAAAATCTTAGAATGTTTTCAAATGTATTATTCTAAACTCGTGGATACTCCAGTTGAAAAGGGTCTAACCTTAGGTCTCGATTAGTGTCCTAAAACAGAAAAAGAAAAGGAGAGAATGAACAATGTTCCTATGCTTGTAAAATTAGAAGTTTAATGTATGCCATGTTGTGTACACGGCTAAACATTTACTTTATGATTGGTTTGGTGAGTCGTTACCAGAGCAACGCAGGTCCTGCTCATTGGCAAAAGCCGTCAAGAGGAACATTTGTTAACTATGTGGCACAAGTGACCTGGTCTTTTGTTACCAAGGTGGAGATCTTAAGCTGAGAGGATATATGGATGCTGATTGAGATGGTGATCTGGATGAATCCAAGTCTACCTCAGGATATGCGTTCACCTTATGCGGGGGAGCCATATCTTGGTGCAATAAGAAACAAGATTGCATAGCATTTTTGACTATGAAAGCAAGGCGTGTTGCTAACTGTCTTGCCACCTAAGAGGCAATATGGCTGAGGAGTTTTCTCTAGGATCTCAATCTCACTTCTAGAGTTAAAGACTCTGTAGAGATAATGTGCGACAATATTGCTGCTATCCAGTTTACTAAGGATCCAAAGTTGCACCTGAAGACCAAGCATATTAAGAGGCATTATCATTTTGTTCGAAGCACCACAAAAGAGAAAGAGGTTGTCATTAAGTATATATCTACAAGTAGGATGATAGTAGATCCTTTAACTAAGCCTATTCCTAGAGACCCTTTTAAAGCTCATGTGATGAGCTTTGGTGTTTGTAGGACTTAGTTTTTGGATGTATCTTAGTGTATGGTGGGCATGTTTTTACTTGTATTAAGTACTTATGTAATAAAGAATGATGTTTCTTTTCAAATGTTCACAAATATACAAGTATATTATAAAGCACAGTGTAATATCACCTGGCTTCTGATTGGCCTAGTCACACAGACAATCACCCTGACACTTAGGTAGTTAGTAGGATGAGACTAAATTATATTGGCACTAGGTGTGTAACATTGATTGCTCATACAAAGAGTATATGAATGAAAAATATAGTTGTCTTAGTAAGACTAAGATAAGACTCGGGAGAGTCAAATATGAAATAAGTTTTTATATCGAAGCCTTATAGCCGAATCTTGAGTGCTGAGATTAACATTGGGTATGTTGATCTAGTAACTCAGGTTGGTTTTTTAGGTAAAAGTTAGACTTACGATTCCCATGGTATAGCAGAGTGACATACCCAACTTAGTGGGAGCTATGCCATAACATATCCTCATACTGTGTGTGCTAAATGTCGACCTATTTGATGAGTGACAGGCAAGTTCCCCTTTCCTATCACTGTGTGATCCTCATTGGTAATACTCTTTGACTTAGAGTTCTAATATGAAGTTAAAGCATAATGTTGCTACTTTAATGTGTACTTCCAAGGGCCAAGATATATACGGTTCAGCAACGCACATTAGGAAAGTAGTTATGCTTAGATGGATTATTGTAATTGTCTAAGGAAGAATCATTTCTCCATTACCATATCATGCTCGGATGATTATATTCAGTATATAATCAATTGATATAGCAGGCATAAAGGGACAGAGTGTGCCATTGGTGATGTTTTGAATGATTCGGGGTATTGATGTTTCGTGAAGGTATTATATCAGTTAGATGATGACTTGATATATCATTGATGTTTTTGTTTTTGGTCGCACGCTTAATTCCTAGCATGATGCGTGAGGGATTTTATTGGCAGTGAGATATAAGACTTGAGGTTTTTGTGACTGAGGGGGAGCTATTGACCAATAACAATACCATAATCACTGAGTGATATGGTAGTTACAATTGGGAATTAATTCAGCATTAATCTGCCATAATTTGCTGTTATCTTATAGATTATCGCTGAGGTTATGGGCCTCTATAAACGAGTGTGTGCATTATAGGTTAACACACATAGATTTAATACTCTATGTCCTCTCCTTTACATAAACCTAGCCATCTCAGTGGGTTCGGGTTTTGAGTGTGAAACTCTCAGTTGGCTCTGGTAGTCATCCATTCGAGGGCAGTTTTCAACCAGGTGCCAAAGATCCACTAGCTTACACGGAAAGGTGAGCTCTAAACTACCAACAATAGACTAAAGGCTTGATCATTGTTATGTACTGGCAATGACATAGTCGGTGGATACAATATCATACTCTCATGAGTATGTACTCCCTCAGTATAGATCAATAAAAAGATATTTAAAAAAAGACTATATAATAATACTCTCCAAAATATATGTATAAATTAGATACTAGAGCACATACTCCCGAGTATATCCAAAAATTGGCAATAATGGAAGTTTATAAATCATTGTTTTTTATTTGGTGTAGTGCAACAAGGTTTTAAACTACCAGGTGGAAACGGATTTATAATTGACGAGTATTTTATCAAAGTAAATTTTATTTCTCTGTTATAAAATTACTATTACATTCTCGCATCTATTATATATATATATAATATAAAAGAAATGTTGAGTTGACTTGTGTAAGAGTGATTTTCGAAGGTTTACTTATTTATGACCGTTGATTAAATATTCTGACAAATCTCAGCCATCAATCAAAAAATTAATTATTTTTTTAAAAAGAAAAGTATTGACTGAAGTATTGATTGCATTAGGTCATAGGCTCGATTCTCCCTTCTCTCATAGTATTGCCCTTTATGGCTCCTATGGATCAAAAAAATATATATTCATTAGTAACTCTCTCTCTCTCTCTCTCTCTCTCTCTCTCTCTCTCTCTCTCTCACACACACACATTAACTCCTTGAAACCTACTTCTCATAAAATTTCCCATCATTTTTCCCCCATCCGAACATAAATTTGGGGTTCACTTATGAAAGATAACTGGCAGAATCCATATCATCTGTCAGTCAAGTGTAAAATCGAATAACAAAAGTTTTATACATTTATTTTTAAAGTGAGTACTACTTTTATTTTTAAGCTTATCATTTTTAGTTATTCATAAATTGATTAGTATATCGTTAAAAATATTTTAATAAAAGACACAAATTTACAGAATAAGAATTTGTGTTATACATAAAATCCAAATAAACAATATTTTTAAGTTTTGCATAAATTAAATATTATCGATAGCCTATCTATATACTTTCATTTATACCTAAAAAGGATAACATTTGAAAATTCCACTTGATAGTATGTAGCCAAATTCCATGAATTATAGACACAACTTAAATAAAATAATTAAAACTCAGCAACATTCACAAAGCATCTGAATTCACACCCAAACAAACCAAAAAAAGATTGTAGATTTAGTATTATTACAATTCGTACCATTTAATTATATCAGAGCTTGAGACCATACATTGTATAGACAACACCCCCCACACACATATATATATACACACACACACACACACATATGTATGTACGTATACATATGTATGTATATGTATGTATGTATGTATCTATATATAGATATATATAGATATATACACACACACACACACACACACACACATATATTATATATATATATAATATATATATATTTTTGTGTGTGTGTGTGTATGTATATATATGTATGTATGTATGTATGTATGTATGTATATATATATATTATATAATATATATATATATATATATATTATATATATATATAATATATATATATATATATATATGATATGCTTTCTCTACAGTTGCCACTTACTATCATCAAGTTTGAAACCATAATATATTTGCTCACTAGGGGTGAGGAAAACAATTCGAAATCAAAAAACCGAATTAAAGAACAGAAAGACCCAGTTCGATTTTCTATCTATAGATACACACACACACACACACACACGCATGCACATATATGTGTGTGTGTGTGTATCTATATCTATGATA